>OZ012740.1:488926559-488931559 GCA_963859935.3 Lathyrus sativus | reverse complement strand
GGTTGCAAGTGAAAAAACCGAATTTCCACAGTTTGTGGGCAGAGAGTTCTTTGCAGAAAATTGTTCATCTTCTTCTTCTCCAACGTTTACTTTCTTTCTTTCTTTCTAAAATTTTCTTTCATTATCATTACGTGAGTTGAAACAATCTTGAGATCAAGATTGATTGAGTGGAATTCTCCATAGGTTATGATTGAATTTCCAACATCTGGTATCTAGAACTCCGGTTTTGATTCAAAGGAAGAACAATTGTGATGGAGATGAATCACCCGAACAGTCACTTTCCAGCAAACCTTTCAATTCTCAAGAAAGATGATTATGAGAATTGGTGCAAGCAGATTAAGGTGGTTTTCCGTTATCAAGATCTTTGGGATCTTGTGAAGGGAGGAGTAGCACCGCTTGCAGAAAATGCGACGGATCAAGAAAATGCTGCATTCAAAGAATTGAAGAAGAAAGATTATAAAGCTCTCTTTATAATCCATCAATGTGTAGATCCAGATAATTTTGAAAAGTTTAGTGATGTAGAATCAACGAAGAAGTGTGAGAGATTCTTGAAAATTCGTTTGGAGGCACAGAAAAGGTAAAAGAGGTGAGGTTACAAACTCATAAGAAAACCTATGAATTACTTCAGATGGAAGAAAGTGAAAGTATAATAGATTTCTTCACTAGAGTTACAAAGATGGTGAATCAAATTAAGGTATGTGGAGAAGTGTTGACATCAAAATCAGTTGTTGCAAAGATCTTGAGGTCGTTGACTCCAAAGTTCGACCACGTGGTAGTAGCCATAGAAGAGTCGAAAGACTTGTCAACATTGACAAAGGAAGAGATTCAAGGGGGCTTGAGTCTCATGAACAAAGGATGACTGAGAGAGCTGCAAGAAAGTCAATGAGTGATATGGCTTTGCAAGCTTAGTCAAAAAAGGAAAGGAATGGCGAAGGAAGCTGGAATGGCAACAAAGGTATAGGAGGCTACAACAATTCGACTGGTCGAAATCAGCAGGAAGGAAACTGGTTGAATCAAAGAAAACTCTGGAACCAAGGTAACCAAAGAGGCGGTGCTGCAAGCAGAGGAAGATGTGATGGACGAAAACCTGACAAAATTCACATTCAGTGTTTCAATTGTCAGAAGTATGGTCACTATTTTAATGAATGTCGAGAAAAGAAGAAGAATCAAGAAACTGATACAAAGATGACAAAGCATGAAGAAGAGATGTTGCTAATGGTCATAACAAGAGACAAAGATAGATTCCAGGACCAGTGGTACTTGGGATCAAGATTCTCATTACACATGACTTGAAGGAAAGATTGGTTTATCAACATGAAGCCCTCGTCGAAGAACATGGTGAAATTTGCAAATGGCAATACTCTAGAAGTTGGAGGTATTGGTGATGTTTTGATTATGAGAAAAGATGGCAAGAGGTCAACAATTTTTTATGTGTTGTAAATACCAGGCATGAAGAGTAATTTGCTTAGTATAGGGTAGCTAGTCGAAAATAACTACAAGGTTTCGATCGAAGACAAGATTATGAGAGTTATCGACGTAGGTGGTAGGTTGATCTTGAAGGCTCCAATGTCTTATAATATGACCTTCAAGATTGAACTAAATATGATGAAGCACAAGTGCCTAGCAACTACAGCCAACAGAGATGAATGGTTATGACATTTTTTACTAGGCCATCTCAACTTCAATGACATCAGAGAGATAAAGAGGAGAAATATGGCTTCAAGATTACCTAAAATTGACATTCCAAGTGAAGTGTGTGAAGAATGTGTTCAGTCGAAACAACACAAGAATAGCTTCAACAAGGATGCAGGAAGGAAGTCGAAGGCAATTCTGGAAGTCATTTACTCTGATGTATATGGTCCAATCCAGGTGGATTCGATTGCAGGAAACAAATAATTTTTCATATTTATATATGATTACAGTTGAAACCTATGGACTTAACTCATTAAGAAGAAAAGTGATGTGATCGAGGTATTTTCCAGATTCAAATCTATGGTAGAAAGACAGAGTGGTCGAAAGCTGAAAATTCTGAGGACAAATGATGGTGAAGAGTATGTGTCGAAAGAGTTTAATGCATTATGTGAAAAGAAGGGATTATGCATGAGGTGGTGCCACCCTACACTAAAAATGGAATTGCAAAAAGAAATAACATAACCATCATGAACATGGTGAGAAGTATGTTGAATGGAAATCATCTACCTAAAGAATTATGGGGAGAAGCGGTTTCAGCATCAACATACATATTAAACAGATGTCCAACGAAGAAGCTTGAAGGAATCACACCAAAAGATTGTTGCTCTGGTGCCAAGCCTAGCCTTAGTCACTTGAAGGTGTTTGGATCTATATCACATAGACATGTGTCAGATCAGTTGAGAAGAAAGCTTGATGACAAGTCGAATCAGATGATCTTGATAGGATATCATTCGAATGGATGTTACAAGTTGTTCTACCCAGTGAATAAGCAGGTAGTGATCAATAGGGACATGATCATAGACGAGCTTAAAGAATGGGATTGGACTGAGAATGTCAAGAAGGATTTAGTGAGAATCTCTTGTGAAAAACTAGCCACTGAAGTCGAAAGAGAAGTTCGATAAGAAGAAGCTAGAGGTGAAGCAAGCCCAAGCAGACCTCGAAGAGCAAGACACATGTCTGCAAGGTTGCGAGAATGTGTGATTACATTAAATGATGTGGCGGATGAAGAAGGTGAGTTGGTACACTATGTGTTCTATGCAGATGTCGAACCAGTCAATGCAGCTGAGGCATTGAAGGATTCAGATGAAGATGATGTCAACCCAACCCAATATAGAAGACTTATTGGGTCACTTTGATAACTTTGTCACACAAGGCCTGACTTAGCATACAATGTAGGTATGCTAAGTAGATTCATGCATAAGTCAAATGTATCATACCTAGTAGCGGCGAAGAGGATACTGAGGTATTTGAAAGGGACTCTCGATTATGGAATTTTGTTTCCTGCAACTGATGAAGGAAAAGAATGCAAGTTAGTGGGATATACCGACTCTATTTGGTGTAGTGATGCTGAGGATAGAAAATTCATATTTGGCTATATGTTTATGTTAGGTGGTGCACCAGTTGCTTGGAGTTCGAGAAAGGAGCCAGTAGTGGCATTGTCATCATGCGAAGCAGAATATATAGTTGCTTTTCTTTGTGCATGTTAAGTAACCTGGATGGTGAACCTGGTCGAAGAGATCACAATGAAGAGTCATGGAGCAATTGCCATGAAGGTCGACATCATATCAGCTATCAACTTGGAGAAGGATCCAATAGCACATGGTTGAAGCAAGCACATCAAAATAAGGTTCCATTATCTTCAAGAGCAGATAGCATAATGGAAGATGAACTTGGAATACTGCAGAACTGGGAATCAAATTGTAGAAATCATGACGAAGGCAGTGTTAGTCGGAGTGTTCAAGAAGCTAAGTTCTATGATGAATGTAGATAGTTTAGACACAATTAATCAGGTGTTGTGTTAAATATCTAATTCATTATTTTAGAAAGATTAGATTTGATTTAGAAAGATCATATTTGATTTAGAAAGATTATGTTAGATATTTTTGGGCTTTGCCTTGGGGTGAAAGCTAACATAAATTTATAAATAGGGAGAAACCCTTATTTTGTAAACATCTCATCTCATCTCATCATATTTTTTAATTCACAGTTTGCAGTTGCAAGTGAAATAACAGAATTTCCGCAGTTTGTAAGCAGAGAGTTCTCTGCAGAAAATTGTTCATCTTCTTCTTTTCTAACGTTTACTTTCTTTCTTTCTTTCTAAATTTTTCTTTCATTGTCATTACGTGAGTTGAAAAAAATCTTAAGATCAAGATTGATTGAGTGAAATTCTCCATAGGTTGTGGTTGAATTTTCAACAATATATATATATATATATATATATATATATATATATATATATATATATATATATATATATATATATATATATATATATATATATATATATATATATATATATATATATATATATATATATATATATATATATATATATATATATATATATATATATATATATATATATATATATATATATATATATATATATATATATATATATATATATATATATATATATATATATATATATATATATATATATATATATATATATATATATATATATATATATATATATATATATATATATATATATATATATATATATATATATATATGAAAGTTAAGAGGCAAAGGAAGCAAAATATTTGAAGAAAATTGTAAAATTTTAGAAAATTTCATTGCACATGTTGACCTATGAAAGTTTATGTGCCGACCTGTTTGACGCAAGTGTTAATCTGTGTAGGTCATGCGTTGACCTGTGAAGGTCATGTGCCGACCTATAGAGTCAACACATCTAATTGAACCTATAGGCATCAATAATGCAACACATGAGCCGACCTATAGAACATATGTGTTGACACATAAGAAAACTTTTTTCTTCTATATGTCGACCTATAGGTTGATTTTTCACAAAAATTGTTTTGGATGCATGAAACCTTTTCCAACTTGTTTTCAAATGCTTTTATGTTTCCTAAAGCTAAGATGCACATTGAAAATCAGAGGGTACAGTCCAATATACATTATCACTAAAGTATCATAGTTTTGACATCATGCAAAATACATCTAACAGAAAGTTGGGAAAAATCGGCCTTGGTTTTCTTAATTGAAACCCCTCTAAGATCTCAACTCAATTTACAATACCACAAGATAAATTGGACCTTATCAACTTGATTCTAGATGGCACAAAAATAATGAATGATTTTGTGTACTTTATTTGTGTGTATGCATAAAATCAAGGTTGAAAATGATGACAACTCTTAGTATGTTTCAGGTTTCATTTTTAATTTTTCCAAAATCATTGAAACGAGCGATGCATGTAGCATGTATATATATGCATGCATGTTATAAGGAAAAGGAATGCAGAAGATTTGAAGAAAATTATGAATTTTTGGAAAATTTTATTG